>JBAIZL010000001.1:264168424-264213424 GCA_036971475.1 Prosapia bicincta
GCTTTCTTAAACCTGTAATTTTTTAATATTTCCTCAGTTTGTTTCACAACTTTCATTTTCACTCAGTATTCCACAACTTCCCCTTAGATATAGCTCTGAGTCTGTCCCCTAATCTGCTGCTTGGAACACTATATTTCACTTGTTTCCCTATTGTCATTGTTTTACTTTAAACTTGTTCTATTGGTCTCTTCATACATTCTTCACTCAATTTCCCTCTTATCTTTCCCATTTCTCAATCCTTTGATTAGAGTTTTAACTGTAAACATTTTCGGAGATTCCTTTTTGTCCGATACCACCCGAAAGCACTTTGTCCGATAACACCCGAATGGTAATTGACATGGATTCAACTATAGATAAGTTATTAGTATGCGTAGGAACTCATTTAACCTACAACTTATAGAGGAATATAGTAGGTTTATGATTGTAAACAAAAGACATATAAATACTCTCATTTACTGAAGTTAAAATCTCCCAAACCTAAATTTGTACTGCAACAAACCCGAGTAAACAACAAAACGTGATACTACAACTAAACAACGCAGCGATATCATCCAAGATGGTGACAATTGCTCTGTATTCCTTAAAGAAACAATCTGATGATTAACAGTGATTGTACAAAGAAAAATTGAGTTTGACAGTAATACGATGAGTTTCACTTTCACACTCGTAAACAAATTTAATTCATTTACACACAAAAATATGTACTAAATATATACATTTTCACCATTAAATATCTACATAATTTACACAAAATGAGTAATATATTATATAAATTTATAATTGTATTACATAAATAATAGGTAGATATATATATATATATATATATATATATATATATATATATAATTAACATACCGATAAACGATAACTGTCAATAAAATCGAATGAACTGGCTAATATAAATAAGAGACAATGATTAAAACGCATGGACGTCCGAACGAGTATACATGATAATGTAAACAAATGCAGCTAATACGACTGTAAATAGATTAGGATGTGACATAATCATTATCTGCGTTTAAATTACATGCATTATATGTCTGCGTTTACATTACCGATCAGTATTGCGTTGTGAAATACGACATAAGAAAATAAATGAGGAAATTTTTTTTAAAGTCAATTCCTACTTAAATCAACAAAGAAAAATTTTATTTTAGTTTCTATTTATTATAATTACAATTTATATATATATATATATATATGATGAATAGTTATTATCTGGAGTACATCCGTTCATTCTGCAGGGCATAAAATCGCAGTTCCGACGTTTCGCTAGAACCTCATCTAGCATAGACGAGGTGTCTATGCTAGATGAGATTCTGGCGAAACGTCGGAACTGCGATTTTATGCACTGCAGAATGAACGGATGTACTCCAGATTATAACTATTCATCATATTTTTCCATCCGTGCAGGAATACGTATCAGCATATATATATATATATATATATATATATATATATATATATATATATATATATATATATATGACTTATGACTACATATGATATACATATTATAGTTTGTTGATGTTAATGTCGTCCAATATGGTGTGAGTGACGTTCATAAATATTCACCCTGTTCCGTTGCTTAGTATATTTTCTAATCCGGATCTCCTTGCGGAGATTTTTTAAAATCCAATAAAAGTGACATTTATCCGGTAGTAAGTAGACATTTCCCTTTAAAAACATTTAAAATCAGGCCTTCGGACAATCCTATGGTCTTAATTTCTCTTATTTCCAGAATCAGAGGTCATAATGCCATTTTCTTAATAATTCCTATATTACACTAACCCTTTCTCCTACACGACAAGGCACCTACTTATCACCCTAATAAAGGATCAGTTTATTATACGCAAGTAAACCTGTGCAAATGAAGACACTATCCTTTCCTATATTATATGTCGACCAGGAAGTTGTATGTCCTTACCTTAGACCTGTATAAATCCACAATATTTTTCAAATATTATAGTTGATAATAGAAATACTGTATTTTGCTGATCGCCGAAAATTACCAAACATATAGTGCTGACCACGTAACCGTGCACTTGGCCTTGCGTATACTAACACTTCTGAAAATATGTTACACATTGAGAATGTTTGATACGCCAACAGCTTCTGCATCCGATATTTCTTCACGTATTTCAGGAATGTTTGTTATTTCATACCGAATCTAATTTATCTAATATCGACCGTCTCATGCAAGTTAGGGTTTTGACAGTCCTTACCTTGTATGTAGGAAATTATTTATATTGACCCTACCTCCCGTCACACCTAATGCGACCTGTCAAGGCCAAGTGCACGGTTACATGCCCCGCACTATACACAAATTATGCTATTAGTAGACCTCATTGAATAGGGCCTACAAAAACAGTAGATTTAGAAGTAAGACCAAGCAAATGGAAAAGCTAATTTTACGAACCTAATATTACTTTCTTTGTGGATATTAGATAACAATATTTTTGTAAATGAAATTCTTTGTAACAAAAACCTATTATATTGTGAGTAAAATAATGTGACAAACGTGAAAACAGGTTTCTCCGATTATTATCTGGTAACAGTTTATGTAGCAGAGGTTCTACTTGCGAGAGACAGTGGTATACTTGCTGGATGGTATACAGTACTATCTGTATGGTATACATCAGAGGGCCAATGAAGTATAAACCTTCAGATGAAGATAAACCTACTTCTTAATCACGTTTTAGGTGAGCATAATTGAAGGAAAAGTGTAGAGGATGAATTAATGGAACACTTTTCTTATTAAGCTCCATCTAGGCTCGGAGACGCCTTAGAAGATTAGGTGACCCTCACACATACGGTGACCCGGCACGGCAGCCTATCGCCTACCTGGCGCCGATGGGTCACCTACCCGGCCGTTGCCAACAAAACTATTATTTTTAAAATGTATCATTTAAATAATTTTTACCAACATTTTAAAATTTTTAATATTATTCTTTGGAAGAAACCAAACCCTACGTAATTATATCACTCCTAAAAATAATAAAAAAGACAACAGTCACTAAATATCGATTTCCGTACATTGAATTTCATTAAATATCGACGGAATTTCTATCGTGTTGGGCCTCTATTTCTAAGAAATATTATATAAAAGTTTAAAAATTTCAGTAAATGTTACCTAACTGTAACAGTTTACAAATTTTAGTTCCGTAGGCAGAAGCAGAGTAGATAACTCATAGAAAACCATCTGAGGCAGGTAAGCAGGTCAGTGTCGAGATGCGAGGGTGCTTCCGAATTTGTATGAAATATAGGACGGACAGCTTAGCGAAACTTGTCTATTAATACTTTACAAGATAGTCTTGAGCCATTATTAGTCACATTATTCGAAGCTCGAAGGAATATTTGCACCAAACTATTGCTTCAACGCTTTTGGATGTTTTGAAACGTGTTCTAGCTTCAATATTCCCTGGAAGCAAGATTGTGTTTATTACTTAAAGTACTATTATACTTATTAAGTACAACCGCAACTAGTCTGGTACTTGATCGATATAGTTGCACTATTCCAGTAAATCATCGTCCTAAAAAAAGCCAAAAAGGCTTATATCGTCGTTTAATAACCAAAAAAGGTAGTGCATGATGCAAGGTGTAACTAAAAGCAACCTAGCCTTAAATGCTTATTACTAAGCAAATACAAATAGCAAGTAGTTGTGCCACCACCCTAAAATAACAGTATTACCTCTCTAATTCGTCACTCTTTAATTCGTCACCTTCTGTAATTTGTCTCTGTATTTATCGCAGTAATAACAAACATCGTTTGATATATTACACCGTTTGTAAAATAGGAGCCTTAAGAAAAGAATTCTTTAGCAGAAAAGAAAATTACTGACTTTTTTAAAAACTAAAATGTAGTTATATTTAACATACTGTGTTTCTTCTGCTTACAAGGTACTGCAAAATGTTTTTTGAGTCTTTTATGAAAATAGAGTAACGCCCTGTATTTATAAAAATAGAGTAATGCCCTGTATTTACGAAAATAGAGTAACAACCTGTATTTATGAAAATAGAGTAACGCCCTGTATATATGAAAACAGAGCAACGCCATGTATTTATGGAAGCAGAGTAACGCCCTATATTTATGAAAATAGAGTAACGCCCTGTATTTATGAAAACCGTGTAACGCGATGTATTTATGAAAACAGAGTAACGCCCTGTATTAATGAAAACAGAGTAACGCCCTGTATTTATGAAAATAGAGTAACGCCATGTATTTATGAAAACAGAGTAACGCCTTGTATTTATGAATACAGAATAACGCAATGTATTTATGAAAACAGAGCAACGCCATGTAATTATGAAAACAAGTAACGCCCTGTATTTATGAAAATAGAGTAACGCCCTGTATTTATGAAAACAGAGCAACGCCATGTATTTATGGAAGCAGAGTAACGCCCTATATTTATGAAAATAGAGTAACGCCCTGTATTTATGAAAACCGAGTAACGCGATGTATTTATGAAAACAGAGTAACGCCCTGTATTAATGAAAACAGAGTAACGCCCTGTATTTATGAAAATAGAGTAACGCCATGTATTTATGAAAACAGAGTAACGCCATGTATTTATGAATACAGAGAAACGCCATGTAAAACAGAGCAACGCCATGTATTTATGAAAACAGAGTAACACCTTGTATTTATGAATACAGAATAACGCAATGTATTTATGAAAACAGAGCAACGCCATGTAATTATGAAAACAAGTAACGCCCTGTATTTATGAAAATAGAGTAACGCCCTGTATTTATGAATACAGAATAACGCCCTGTATTTATGAAAATAGAGCAACGCCATGTATTTATGAAAACAGAGGAACGCCATGTATTTATGAAAACAGAGTAACGCCATGTATTTATGAATACAGAGAAACGCCATGTATTTATGAATACAGAATAACGCCATGTATTTATGAAAATAGAGCAACGCCATGTATTTATGAAAACAGAGGAACGCCATGTATTTATGAAAACAGAGTAACGCCATGTATTTATGAATACAGAGAAACGCCATGTAAAACAGAGCAACGCCATGTATTTATGAAAACAGAGTAACACCTTGTATTTATGAATACAGAATAACGCAATGTATTTATGAAAACAGAGCAACGCCATGTAATTATGAAAACAAGTAACGCCCTGTATTTATGAAAATAGAGTAACGCCCTGTATTTATGAATACAGAATAACGCCATGTATTTATGAAAATAGAGTAACGTCCTGTATTTGTAATTACGATCTATGCTGCAGGCTACTAGTGATTTTATAGTGTTGAGTTTTTTGCCTGTCATAAATAATGTAAGTACAATCTTAATGACATTACATATCTATTTACGTATTTATATGCTACGTTTGCCTACGACGAACGTGACGAATTAGAGAGGTTCTGCTGTACTGTACTTCATTATCTCAAGAGAGTTCAGTGATTGGGAGAGCAATTTTGGCCCTTCACCACTTTCCCAGTCCGAGGCTTCGTAACTTGAAATGACATCCCAATTGCTGTCGGTTATTTTCATATGTTGCATGTAGTGTCGAGATTAAACTGTACGTTGTCGGATGCTACTTGCTATAAATTGAGCATCATTAGTAATATAAATAACGATTTTCTAAATAAAAAATGTAATATACATATAAATAAAAGCATATGCACCTTGGTGACATTGGAACAGAGAGAAAGTTATAGTGTAACAAATTAGGACTTTTTCGAATACAATACTGTAATGTATCTTACTTCGAGGGGCGTGGCGGTGAGGGGCGGGGAAAGGCGTTGTTCTAACACCAAGATCCGTTAAGAGGCACCTTCCTTGAAGCTGGGAATAGTTCGCACACAGATGTTTCGTTGTCACGAAATTAGTACATTATCTGTGATCTAATGTAATGTCTATGTCCTTCGTATCGTGAGCAATTAAACTAAGTGATAAGGCGTATCAAAATTGTTAATTATATGATTATTTATGATTAATGCATTGTTGTTACATTTGTCTAATTTCTTCTGCAACACCTCACATAATTATACCAAACGTTATATCTTCAATCAATGTACAGAAACTGGAATTTTCCAGATCTGTGAAAGATTAAACACGTCTGCTTGACTCCCCCCTCCCTCGAGTCATGGGGAGATATAAGTTTCACTTGAGCAGGGTTTTGTATTCGTTCGCTGATTCCTTAGCAGACCAGTTCACACCAAATGCACACATCTACGACACCGAACATGTTGAACATGTAAGGGACTACCTTGAAATCTATCTAAACGGTCCACTCGGCAGACCACCAGACCTGATCACCAGTGATCAGGTGGAGCGAACCATATCAAACCTCAACCCCCGCAGAGCCCCTGGATTGGATGGCATATCCAACCACGCACTCAAGATATTCCCTCTCCCCATGCTGATGTCTATCACCAATCTCTTCAACGGAATCATGCGAACACGTCACTACCCTACTTCATGGAAGGGAGCAAAAGTAGTCCTGTTCTTAAACAAAGCAAAAGTGCTCTTCTTCCCCAAAACTACAGGCCTATATCACTTCTACCCAACCTCTCAAAGGGCTTTGAGAGGCTACTCAACGATAGGCTGCTACAATACATAGCCCCTACCATACGCAGTGAGCAATACGGCTTCCGCAGTGGCCATTCCACAACACTGCAATTAACCAACGTGGTTAACTCCCTCGCAGATGGCTTCAACACCAAAAGTCACAACATCGCTGTATTCCTGGATATCAGCAAAGCGTTTGACAGGGTATGGCACGAGGGCCTCCTGTACAAACTGGCCAACAGTCCCGTACCTCCATGCTATGTACACCTCATTCATTCGTACCTCGACAACAGGTGGTTCCAGGCGTCCGTCGAAGGTACTCTGTCCACGCGACGTCCGATTGAGGCTGGAGTGCCTCAAGGCTCAGTTCTGGGGCCGTTATTGTATCTTGTATACACTAATGACGTCCCCCTATACCCATCTGTCCGACTGCGACTCTTTGCTGACGACTCCATGTTTCAGTATCGCAAACTTAATATTAATTTTGGAGTTCGATACATGCAGAGACAATTAGACCTTCTCCAACCGTGGCTTCGGAAGTGGAGAATCGCAGTCAACACGGACAAAACTGAAGCCGTTTGTTTCAGTAACAAACGAGCTTGACCTGTCGCAACACTCTTTCTCAACAACAGTCCCATAGCATGGAAAACCACAGTACAGTATCTAGGGGTGACGCTTGACAACAAGCTCACCTTTCAGCCCCATCTCCGACGTGCCATCGGAAAGGCTATTGGCACCCGTCAAAAGTTTTTCCCTGTCATCCGTGGAGCTGGGAGCCCTATCCCAACGTCCGTCAGGCTGATGGTGTACAAAATGTACATCAGACCCATCATCACCTACGCAGACCCCGCTTGGTACTCCCTCCTGAGCGATGCATCAAAGAGGAAGCTGCACTCTTTTCAAAACGTCACGCTCAGACTAATCACTAACTCCCCGTGGTATGTAAAAAACACAGTAATAGCCGCGGGACTTAACGTCCCATCCCTAGATGATTTCATCATTCAACTAACTACGTCACTCAGAGATCGAGCAGAACGCTCCTCCCATCCGCATCTGTCGGCAATAGTCACAGATCCGGCACCGCTTCCGACGCGCAGGAATCGACCCCTGTGCTTCGTCTACGAGCCCCCATGAAGGTCGAAAATCTAAAATCCACACCTCACCAAAATCCAAGCCAAAACAAATCAGTCCAATCAACAGCAAAGCACATCACACAACGCTCAAATCACCAAACAACCACGTACAAAATTTAAATGTAAATGACCTCACAGATGCCTATAAAGCAATTAGTCAAACCAAAATTTTGAAAAAAACTACCATAAAGTCATATAACATTAATCAAACTGCTGTAAATGAGCTTTTCAGAAACGGCATATCATAGGAGCTCAACACGACAGCTCCGCCAAGCAACCCAAGGTTTTGTATTAAACTACAACCGTCGAAGTCATCAAAAGGTTCGCTACCAGCTAACTGTTGCTTTGGATGTGGGCGTATTTATTAAGGATAAATAAGATAAAAAGGTAGGGTCATGAAATTAAGACATTAATTTGAAGGGACAAAGTGATTATTAACTCATTGTTTAGGGGGTTTCTTACTACTCACTCGAACCAAACACATATTAGGATATTATTTGTAGAAATCCGTTTTATGTTCGTTCTACTTGAGTGGTAATATTTTTCACGTACAAAATGCAAGTAGAATAAACCTATCCTTTATTGTCATTGACTGTTATACTTACACATTTTGTAAATCAATATAGTAAACTCTCAGTAGCCCGGCATATATGGGGTTGGGATACGGCCGGATTACCGAAAACGCCGGATTACGGAAAATGCCGGATTACTGGAGGGTTTATTAAAAACACAATGCACATTGAATAATATTTAGGTGTATTGCCCAACATTTTGAAAAAAAACATGAAAATAACCATGTACTGTACTTGAAATGATTGAACGAGAATTAATGTACTTGTCTGTACTTATAATAAAAAGTTACCTCAACTTTAACGGTAAAAACAAAAGTTTAAATAAGTTCCCGGTTACACTGCAACGATATTGTTCATTTGCACTTCAGTAACAGTCACTTTACATAACTACTGCACTAACATCGAAATTGTTTGTGTATTACGAGCTACACAACTAGAACAGGGCCATGCGAAGTTCACTGGGTCACTGCCACCGCATGCAGTGAAAAATATACAAGTTATGTTTAGATATTGATTATGTTTACATATTCCATCCTTGACGAAAACCCCGGTTTAATGAAAGAGTCGGATAAGTAAAGGGCCGGACTACAGAGAGTTTACTGTAGTAGAATAAAAACGAACATGATATGAAATTGATAATTTTCAAATAATATTTAATCCGTATGAAGCTGATTAATATATTCAATAGACAGAGACGTACAAATGGTTGAGAAAATTGGATTTCTAAATATTGTGTGTAAACGCCTCGTAACAAGGCAATGTGTTATCAAGGATGTGAAAGTACTGTCGGTGGATTGGTTAAGGGAGCAAAGTGTTCAGTCGGGATAGGGAGAAGGATCATGGCCCGAGTGTTCAGGATCGCATACTTCAAGTAGACCTACTCTCTATTCGGTTCTTATATAATGCGAGTAGCTCTCGAGGAAAGCTACTAGGAAAGGGTAGTGGTTTTAAAGTGGTAAACCCAGAAACAAAATACCTCGAGGCGGAAACTGACCGAAGTATGGAAAATAAATTTAAAGCTTGGGAGGGGGGATAAAAGCAAAGATTGGCGTGTAAAAGCAAAGAATGACTATGGAACCGAGTTACAAATGGGTTAACAAATTTGAGCATGCGCACTGGACCTTCACTTTCGCTCGGTTGGACTAAAGAATAGGCCTAATTGAAAATGGCATAAAAAACTACCATTGAACGAGGAATATTTTTGAGAAGGGTTAATTATATTTATTAATAATAATTTTAGAACTCCAAATGCTGTTCGAACACTGTATTAGGCCCTCAATAAACTTGCACATTTTTGCAAATCGCTTATGACAGAGGTGGTGAGGAGCAATGTCGTCTCGCAAACCTCAGATGTGGTGAGGGGGCAATATCGTCGCGCAAACCTCAGCTGTAGTGAGGGGCAATGTCTTCTCTCAAACCTCAGCTGTGATGAGGGATAATGTCGTCTCGCAAAGCTCAGCTGTGGTGAGGGGCAATATCGTCTCGTAAACCTCAGCTGTGGTAAGGGGCAATATCGTCTCGCAAACCTCATCTGTGGTGAGGGACAATGTCGTCTCGCAAACCTCAGCTGTGGTGATGAGCAATGTCGTCTTGCAAACCTCAGCTGTAGTGAAGGGCAATGTCGTCTCGCAAACCTCAGCTGTGGTGAGGGGCAATGTCGTCTTGCAAACCTCAGCTGTAGTGAGGGGCAATGTCGTATCGCAAACCTTAGCTGTGGTGAGGGGCAATGTCGTCGCGCAAACCTCAGCTGTGGTGAGGGGCAATATCGTCTCGCAAACCTCAGCTGTGGTAAGGGGCAATATCGTCTCGCAAACCTCATCTGTGGTGAGGGGCAATGTCGTCTCGCAAACCTCAGCTGTGGTGATGAGCAATGTCGTCTTGCAAACCTCAGCTGTAGTGAAGGGCAATGTCGTCTCGCAAACCTCAGCTGTGGTGAGGGGCAATGTCGTCTTGCAAACCTCAGCTGTAGTGAGGGGCAATGTCGTATCGCAAACCTTAGCTGTGGTGAGGGGCAATGTCGTCGCGCAAACCTCAGCTGTGGTGAGGGGCAATATCGTCTCGCAAACCTCAGCTGTGGTAAGGGGCAATATCGTCTCGCAAACCTCAGCTGTGGTGAGGGGCAATATCGTCTCGCAAACCTCAGCTGTGGTAAGGGGCAATATCGTCTCGCAAACCTCATCTGTGGTGAGGGGCAATGTCGTCTCGCAAACCTCAGCTGTGGTGAGGGGCAATGTCGTCTCGCAAACCTCAGTTGATGACGACATAATTTAGCTATGTTTACGCATTTCTTCATTCTTTATTTTGCTTTAAAACCTAAGAAAGTTTGGTTACACCCGACATTATGTTCTTCTTTTCAACACGAGAGAGAGAGAGAGAGAGAGAGAGAGAGAGAGAGAGAGAGAGAGAGAGATTGAATGCTTTTTATATAGATTTTTCAACAAGCTATATATCATACGCTAGTTGCATTTGGCCTATTTTTAGTTGTGGATTACGATATTTCCTCTTTCTAAAACAATTGTAGGTGTTGTTGAAAAAGTGTTTCTTTTTTATATCTTTATCTGAGCTTTCAAAACGACTCGATTTCGAAGCGGCCAAACCTCTCGTGATGAATCCGTCTAACCGAGAGGATGTTTCCCTATAGTGAAGGAAAGATTCAGAGGTGATTTGCAAGTGTATCAAGGCGAAAATCACTGTCTGCAGCTACTTGTACTATAGTTAAAGAAACAGAACTACTGCTCGAGAAGAGCCGGAAAGAAAGTCCCTACAGAAAACTTGAAGGTAACTTATATATAGTCCGCTAACCAATCATAGGATTACTAGGCTATCATATTATTATGTGACTTCCACTAAAGCTAATGTTTTATAAAACCACCAAAACTCACCCAGCCTTCGCGCTGGTCGCCCTCTTGTGAGAGGTCAGCCTCTGTTGTACAATCTGTTATACATCTACATGGGGATATAATCTCTACCGCGTGTGAGGGAACCTTTTTAGGCTATACTTTGATTTAAAGTAGATTAGGAATGGGCTTGTGGCAGGGTATGGATGCGGTGTTGTCAGTTCGAACGCTGAGACTCAACCCGCCATCGCCAGCGGCAAAACGAAGCAAGCTACAGCACTAGTAAATTACTCCACCACAGCTACGATGAAAGTGAGCGACGAACGGAAATTTAACGTCGAATTGGCAACAAAGCTCACCCACACATCAAGATGTGAACTTCCTATTCGCTCAGATGGCTGTATCCCCCACTCCCTCTGGCCAATTTCACCTACGTAGAATCCAATTATGTTATTAAATCAAACTATAGTTGTACAGTATTTAAGTTCTTGCTAGTTTAGGGCCAGTATTTCAGAGTTAAGTTCTACATGGTTTGTATAGTAAAATACATAAAAGTAACTTGATTTTTTTTAAGAGACGAAATATGTATTGTATTATGTTTTCAGTTAGGCTAGTAGTCAGATAATAGAGCAGACCGACAGACACCGTTAAACCGCACGCACTATATGTATGACTCTGTTAGGGAGAAGGAACATCTCAAGTACTACCTATAATTTCCCTCTCCCGAGTGCCCGGGAATGATTATATTCCTTTCTTAAACCTGTCATCCTTATCTATTTTTTACACAGGGTTCTAAAGGGTAGTCACCTATGTACTAACCCGATAGAGAGTAGGTATGGTTTGGCGCCCTAAAGTGAAAGTAAATATTTCCATTGCGTATTAATTTCCTTTCAAGTTGCACATTTCCGATCAGTCTGACATTTTCGTTATATTTACGTCTTATCATTAATTCGGTGGAACTGTCTTGGTTTAAAATATTGTCCTCCTTGTTTATTCTTTGCAAAAAATTTCTAAACGAAATAAACTATCTCTTGATTGTCTTTTTAAAGTATGAACAGTTCTTTATTCCAATGTCAATTGATTCACATAAAACACTATTAATAAAAACAATGAACCAATTAGAGTACAGAACTAATAAATAGAACCACTGAAACAGTTTTCTACCGCCTTAAAAGTAAACCGCCGTATGGCGGGTAGCATTTACGTATCTATCACTGACATGAAGGCGCAACACTCTCACTATAACATTAATTCAATTTACTCTTGATAGTAGTGGCGGGGCGGGGTGAATTAATGTAGAACTAATAGGGATTATGTACGAACTGTTCTATCCTTCCAGAATATTTCCAGGCATTAAAAAATAATTCTTTAAACTATAATTCTGTATTGACTACTGTATTAACTAATTGAATGTACGAATTGGAATCTTCAAGCCATCCTGGCCGGACTATATACGATTTTCTCCATGCATGATCATCCTCTTCATCCTAGACCAGGGTCCTCTATATTCCCACCTTAATTGTGTATATTATTCCTAATCCTTATTAATATTCACAGTTAAATTTACTTAACCTCAAAATGTACTACTAAGTTCTTTCTTTAGTTCTAACTATATTCCACATTCTAAAATATTTCCTCCTCAATACGATTTTTATATAGTGGGTCTTCTTTCGAGATACGAACTGTATATGTGAGCCCTAATCGTCCCTTTCTATCCCAGTTTAATGAGTTTATGACTTGACCACTACCTGCCTGTATTCACAAATCCTTTCCACATCCTTCACAGACAATAATAGTTCGCTGATGACCTTCAATCCATAAAAAGGCTCATTAATCCCTTTCCTTACCTAACTACATTCCAATAATCTTGCCTCCCCTTTAGGATTTCTACATAAGATACGAAACATGAACATGTGAACCATAATAGTTTCTCCTTATTCTATTAGTTTCAAGTCCTTACCTTAAGCTTATTTTGTTTAAAATCCTTTTCAAATTCTCCATTGGTAATTGCAGTTGAATAAAGCGATCCCCTAAAGTCATAAATAGCCGTTCTTTGCTTAGCATAGTACGGACCACTTAACGTGCACTTGGCCTTGAGAGATCGCAGTAGGCGAGACGGGAGGTAGGAGGTCAGTATAAATAATTTCCTACAAACATGCTAAAAACTGTCAAAACATTGACTTACATGAGACGGTCGATATTAGATAAATTCGATGATAAAATAGCTACAGTATGACATAATAATCAATATTAAACTATGTGTAGACATATCGGGTGCTGAAGCTGTACACTGTTACGTGTCCGCATTGTACCTTTATTTTTCTATCGATGTTATAGTAGTCCTATACCACCTTATATATTTGAGAGCATTGCAGTTAATTCAGTGTTTAAGCGCTATTGGCTGTTTCATTTAGGTACTATCCTTGACTTAATCCAAACATTCAGGAAGGAAAAGCATAAAAACAAACAAAAACTACTAAGAAACTCTGTAGGTTGATAACTTTATATTGAAAATATTGTTTTATTTTGAGTAAAAATAAAGAGTACAGTATTTTAGTTTTGTTAATACTTAATAATCGCTATACTACAATAATTATATTGAGTATGCTTAAAACAAACTTGTGCTCATAATATATACTTTACTGGCCACATAGAATTCTACTGTAAACATATCCCGGTTGGTTGAGCTCACAGGATCATTGTACTACAAGGTTCGTCTCTTGCCTTGGAGACGGCTCTTGAATACAATACTGTAATGCATCTTGAGGGCTCAGCCCCAATGGGCGGGTAGGGCGTGCCCTGTAAGCCCAAGATCCGTCTTCTGTGCACATATTCTCTCCGTATACTACATCAAGGAGACTATATAAAACCTTTACGCTTTTATAAAATCGACTAACCTTTATTTTTTTAGCCCTAATCAATTATTACCCAGCATTAGTGAATTTTTCTATTAGCTACAGCTAAAGATTTAGTTGGGAAATACAATAATTAACCATAACGTCCACTGTTAGTAATTAAGATCGATACCTGTAAACATCGATACAAGAACGTACATTTTTACTGATTATTTTTATTTAGACACTTAATCGTTTGTACTTAGTTGTTGTTAGTTGTACTTACTTGTATATTGTTAATGTTAATCGAATTTCATTTAATATTAATTCTCAACTACAGTAAAAGAAGAATCAATACAGATGTGGTTTTCCAACAATTTTAATTTACGTTCAATGACGCAACAACTTTAATTTTTTATTAAAAAATAGATATAAGCAGTTATAAATGGTGTTTAACTATAAATATCTGTCCTTAAAAAACATTTTTCCAAGTTTTTGAAATCTCTGTTATGGTAGAATATCTGTTCACTTTCTATCACAACCGACATTTGAAAAAATCATTACTATTTTTAAAAAAATTTGATGTATCTATTTGCTTTTTTGTTATATTTTAAAAACAAAAGCATGTTTATATCTCAAAAATTTATAGGCCTATAAATTACATTATTATAGATTATAGAGAATCAATGCTAATTTCAAATATAACAAAATCATTTGAAATACCGCGGGAATATATCTTTAGATACTATCATAATATGTTACGTCAGTTGAAAAACCGGTAGAAAATAGGACAGGTAAAAAAACGGGTATACTTTAGCTCTAAAGAAGGTATAGATCCAGGTGGAAAAACTCTTAATTGCTACACAAGAGATTCGTCTAAACGCGTTGAAAGAATAGAAATCAAATTGCGTTTTTACAGCATTTACAGATTAATTAATCGATATTTTTGGATAACGAGCTAATGTCTTTTTGTAAAAACAAAATGCAGAAATAGAAAATCCGAATGTTTGTTTTTTGTAATTTAATGTACAAGGAACCTTTTTCATGCGCGAGGAGTAAAAAAATCTTGAAACTGTAGCCATGTCCATACATAAATACTTTAAAAATGACTTGTAATTCATTAGAAAAGAAATAAACGATACTTCAGGGAATTAAGACTTGTTTTGATCCACTCGACGACTAGACATTATCGCAATGCCCGACGGAAGGTCGCTAGGCGGCGCCACCGTACCGGCGCCAGGCTTCACTCAACTCCGCGCACAGATGCAAAACCGAATCGGCGATATCTAGGCCAACCGACCATCTGTTCACCATAACACTACAAGTAAACAGCAGTGCGCTATTTAAATCCGTCTTTATTGTTATTTACGACGAAAATTTGCTAAATCTCTCATATTAATGTTTTTTTTAAAGCGATTGAAGCTATTTCTGGATCAATTCCGCGCATGTCTGCGCAAATAAACAGTGCATTGTGCTTCCTAAACATAACCTGCATTAATTTATTAGCAACTACTGAAAAGTCAAATTTAGACCGCAGCAGTAATGTTTTTTATATAAAATTGTTTAAGTGCAACACTTGGCAAAGTGCTAGTTCAGCTCAATCAACTGAAAAACTTTCTAGCTTTTCGACCAAATAGAATATCTCTGTATAAAATATATTGATATATTTTTATCATCTATTTGAACTACAAGTTTACACTTACAAACTTTAATATATAGGGTCTATTAATAGGTGAACACTTGCCCTATTGTAAGCACCTTTGTGATGACAGACCTTTCAAGAGCTACACCTTTCTATTTATCAACTCATACAGTTTTTGCTTTGTGAGGACAGACCTTTTGAGAGATATGTCTAATTATCAACTTATACAGTTTTTGCTTTGTGATGACGGATCTTTCGAGAGATATGTATAATTATCAACTTACAGTTTTTATTTTGTGATGACAGACCTTTCAAGAGATATGTCTAATTATCAACTCATACAGTTTTTGGTTTGTGAGGACAGACCTTTCGAGATTTATGTCTAATTATTAACTCATAAGGTTTTTGCTTTGTGATGACGGACCTTTCGAGAGATATGTCTAATTATCAACTTATATAGTTTTTGCATTGTGAGGACAGACCTTTCAAGAGATATATCTAATTATCAACTCATACAGTTTTTGCATTGTGAGGACAGACCTTTCAAGAGATATATCTAATTATCAACTCATATAGTTTTTGCTTTGTGAGGACAGACCTTTCGAAAGATATGTCTATTTATGAACTCATACAGTTTTTGCTTTGTGAGGACAGACCTTTCGAGATATATATGTCTAATTATCAACTTACAGTTTTTATTTTGTGATGACAGATTTATCAAGAGATGTGTCTATTTTCATCTCATACAGTTTTTTGTTGTGAGGACAGACCTTTCGAGATATATGTCTAATTATCAACTTACAGTTTTTATTTTGTGATGACAGACCTATCAAGAGATGTGTCTATTTATCAACGCATACAGTTTTTTGTTGTTGAGGACAGACCTTTCGAGAGATATGTCTAATTATCAACTCATACAGTTTTTCGTTGTGAGGATAGACCTTTCGAGAGATATGTCTATTTATCAACTCATACAGTTTTTGCATTGTAAGGACAGACCTTTCAAGAGATATATCTAATTATCAACTCATACAGTTTTTGCTTTGTGAGGACAGACTTTTCGAGGGATATGTCTAATTATAAACAAATGGGATTCTCTCTTCAGTTCTTCGTTGGAATTATTTTCTTTTGACAATATCTATTCTAGGTATTGTGAAACTAATTTTAACACAAAGTGTTACAATAGTAATACCATAGTTTTAGCCTAATTAAAATTAAGAAAGGTATTTGAATATAGAAATCGGCTTGACGAGCGTGTACTGCTGTCGTCGGCTCATTCATATCTCTCAGAATAAGTATTATAAAAAAAAACATTTTATAGTAAAAGAGGTCAATTAAATAAAATTTTATTTTAGATACTTTTTAGTTTATAGTTACAATTATTATAAATGTGTATATAAATGACAGAATCACAATAAAGTGGCCAAATATAAAGCAAATTTTCTTGCAATTTTTCGTTTTTTCTCTCCATACAGTAGTATATGGTGTTGGACTACTATTTTTGTTTGTTCCTATTTATTCGCTATCTTTTTATTTAGTTTCTAATTTATGATGCTGATAGCGGTCTATAATTTCTCAATCTATCAATCTCTTGTAGTGCTTCATTATTTCAAAGAACCTTTCTTTTATTATTTCATATACATCTTTAAGCAACTGATTTTTACCTGTGGGAAATCTGGCTCTGCGCCAAAGTGCTGAATTTCAAACATGGGGTCATAAAGTTCGAATCCGACTGACACATAAACTTTAAATTTAATTAATGAATAAATATTTGAAATAACTATATTAACATCAACTGTTATCCAAAATAAAAAAATTTATTTCAACATGATTGAATGTATAAAATCGTATTTTACTAACGACTGAAAATGTGTACAAGATATATATATATATATATATATATATATATATATATATATATATATATATACATATATAAGGAGACTGTGAGCTAATAGTAGGAATTGAAAAAAAGAATGCTAAAACAAACAGTAATGTATAAATTGATTAATTTTTTTTTTAATTAACACGATGACAACTGCATTGTTACATGGGAACCCTGTTCCGGTTGTCATGGAAACGAGACCTCTGCTGCTCTTCGACCTTGGCTTTTTATTCTGCACACTACATATCAACAAGTCGCACTTTCTGCGTTGCTGCCAAGTATGGAAGTACGAAAGGGGAGGACGAGATTAATTTGCTTGACTGAGAACGCCGAGTGCGCAGTTCTAAAACATTTTTATCTCTTCAATTGTAACCTGCTCCAAATCTCGAATTTAAGATTACCCCCAGTTGTTGGTTACAGCGCGTCTCTTATTAAGATAACTTATATTGTTATTGCCTATTCCATGGTAACTATCCAACAGTAAAAGTCGCTCAAATTAACAAAACAATATTTCATTTTGAAACATGACCCCATAGTTTTGAAGTGAAAACTTTTATAGTGACATCTACAAAAGCTTACTTGATGGCTGGATAGGTATAAACATACAATTTCGCGTTAGAATAATTTCCGTCAGATAATAGCGTCAGTATATATACCACCGGGTTACGCTATGAGTTACCTAAGAGTGAATTAAATAATAAAATATTATTTCTTATATCAGATGATTTTATGATATACGTTATGTTGTAAAACAACTGTTAAACACTTAGGTTATGTTACATTAATTATTGAACATTGTTAAGGAAATATGCTATTATTAAATAGCTTTGATCAGTAAATAAATGTATTAATTTATTGAGGTTTTGATAAATCTTAATACAAATAAATCAATGTAACGATTATAGTAATTTATGTAATTTTAATACAATTTTTAAAGTGAAAACATTCTTAGGAGCGACTGCTAGCAAATGTTTAGGTAATTTCTCATTTCCTAAAATTAAATATGTTCTCAATTCAAAATGTCTGTAGACGTGGGTATAAAAGTGTTCACTTCTGTCGGCAATCACCCCAGTGCCACAACCTAATTTCTTTAATAATCAAAAAGTCTTTTATAGAATATTACGGATGAAATAATCAACTCACATATAAATCAATTTATTATGTGTTTATATATTTGCTCATTACTTATTGATACAAAAAATTAATGAATCAATAAAAAAAGAATTATAATTGAATTAAAAAATATTTGACTATTGAAATACCAAATATATAAATTGGCGATTCAAATTTCATTTCAAATAATATTAAAAACAGAATAATCGTACAACTGCCAACAGAATCAATAACTTAATAAATACAATTTAAGTCAATAATAGATTAATATATTAAATATCTAAGTTTAACATCATATACGAGTATATTAGAAAATAATACCATTTAACTTACTGCTAACGAAAGCCTACAACACAGGAAGTGGCATAATTTATGAATTTTAAAATCAGCTATTTGAAATCTGCCTATTACATAAGCTATCCAAATATAGCATTACGTTCGTTATAAATATATAGGAAGCTACTTTTAAAAATGATTTAAACATCCAAATAATCTTTCAGTGAAAATGAAAACTGATATACATATCTTAATGTATATTTAATTATGGCTTAGCTGGTGGAACAATTAACAACGGTAAATGTTAAAAGAGTTCCCTCAAAATCTCCCCCACTTTATTAACTAACTGGTTTCGGCAACGATGCATGTGATTGACTAAAACAGTGTCATAATAGCAATGCTAGTATTAGCCAATCACTGATGAAGGCGACATCGTCACCGAAACCAGTCTGTATTAATAAACTAGTATGTGGTGAGATTTTGAGTAAACGTTTTTAATATTTACCTTTATGAAAACATCTGTTAGCGTTACGTTCTATAGAAGTGGTGAAATTGTTACCCATCTTTGTTAGAATTCCTAAGTGATGACGTCACGTTTTACTGATTCATTTCAATGTAAGGTTTTTATAATACGCTGCACCGTAAGAGGTTACATTTCAATAGAGCTAACCTACGTTTATAACATATTTGAAAAAAGTATAATTAAAACTTGATTAATTGTTTTTAACGAAAAAAACATTGGTAAAATCTCATCATATAGGCCTACTTCTCAAATATCAAGTTCAGTGAACCACTAGACGTGAAGCAAAGTACGTCAGCTTAGATGGCTTACACAATATGACATACTGCGGAACCGACCGCACGCCCAATTTGGAGTTCGCTCGTATATGGGTGGAATTCCCACAGCTGTCGTGTTAATTATACTTTATCCTTTCAACAAAACGTGCAACTATTCCTTAATTAAGATGGACACCATATATACTTAGAATGCCAACAACACACCTAAATCTTTATCCCATAAAACAGCCGGAACTACAAATTTGGGTGCCCTGGGGCAAAATGCAATATCAGTGCCCTTTTTTTGGATTTTAAAATTTTTTAAAAAGTGATGGATTTTTTAATGTCTATCATGATAGTGGGCTTATCGATAGGAGCGTCAGATATTGTTTTACATCTCGGGGCTATACCCCTGCGGTAGTTACAGCACTGATGGGGGTTTTCCTTTTTTATGTAAGACACTGAAAGCGCTTAGGAAGAACACACATCTACAACGTATGAATTAATATTTTTAAGCTTGTGCTGAACTCTGTTTTACAAAAATAGAACCTGAAAATTGTGACTAATATATTACTAGAATAAGGAGACCATCCGTCCCGCTTTTTATGTTAGTGTCCCGCTGTTCCCAGATTTACTCGGGGGACGCGATTATGTCCCTCTTTGGCAGGACAGAGATAAACAAATAAATCCAATTAAATGCCAATTAACCTTTTTATAAGTCTGGTAAAAAAAGATGTTTCACAACTTGTCTACATAGTTTTCCAATTATTTTCTCCTCGCGGGCGGACAGTAGGCCTACACTTCATTCAGTTGGTTTTATTGTGTAACTTACAATATTTTCAATTGTTAAATTTGTATTTTTGTTTGTTTCATTATTAATAAATTAATTTAACTGATGGTCCGATTAGTGTAATTGTGCTACTTTTACTACCTGAACAGTAAAGTTTTCCTATGCTTATTTCTGTAAATTCAAGTGCTTAAATAGATAAAATAATGAGTTTAGGACGTTTAGTTGTGTCAATTTAGAAAATATCTTTGACACGGTATCGGGGTGGGGGACCCCCTGACCCTACTAATGTGTGTACCGCTTTAAGGTCATTACAAATATGGTCAACTTATTCTAGAATTACAGTGACTCTCTTCCTGAGAGAGTTCTTGTTCAACTTAATTATTTTATTTTCAATATATGTTATAAGGATAACGTCTGTTAATAGCAGGAGCTTAACGCTTTATTAACTTATTTATGTTGTCACTTTCATTTTTACCTACTTGTAGAAATCAAGGTTAAACCGATCGATAGACAATTTTTACATGTTCAAATATTCCAAAATTTAACCGCCGTGTCCCTTGATTTACACCAAAATAAAGCCCAAAATAATTTTTAGTCTTTTTATACTTCAAGTCTAAATATATCGGGTATGATAATATCGGTGAAATATAACGCCAATCCATCTCAGATATATCGATATGACACAACGCTTTTCGACGTCCCAAGTTTAATAAAGAGTAAGTCTTGACCAGGACACGTGACATGACCACCCTTTATCCTCTCTCACAGGTGTTGAGTCGTATAACTCTATCTTAACCTAACTTAAATTACAATTCTCTCTTTCATATGCGACTATACTGGCTAATTGGTTTAAAGTTTTAAGAAAAATATAATATGCTATATTGTAAATGAAATATACATAGGGAATAATACAATTCCGAGATAACATTTACACCTGTCAATTCTCATTGAGTGTATGGAATTCCTAAAATAAGTTGGGAATTCCTAAAGTATGGAATTCCCATCCATTCTGCCTTGTTGATTGTTCTCTCGGAGTCCCCCAGTTTATTCTGGGGTAGCCATTACGCACCGCCTTCGGCATTTTTGTAAATATAAAATATTCTTCCCTGGTTCTTGCAGAACACGAAGTGTAAGAACATGGATATATATATATATATATATATATATATATATATATATATATATATAACAACTAAGGTTATTCAAATACAAGAATTATTTATTAATTTATATTCAAAGCTTTTCGTTGATAAACAGTACCAACATCATCAGGAATGAATAATACAATAATGCAAGATATAAAACATATGTTAAATTAGATATAGAATTGTGGCTAAATTTATACAAATTTCCAAGTTTGTTTTGTTGCCGTAACATAGACATTGAATATATATATATATATATATATATATATATATATATATATATATATATATATTTTTTTTTTTTTCTCTTTCAATTTATTTATTATAAACTGCAACTAAGATAAATCCTATCTAGCAGCTTGCTTTCTGATGGAGATTACAATGTTCGTCTTGTTCCAGTGAACGAGACTAACTTAATGTTGCTCTGGAATCAAGTCCAAAGGTTTAGTGCGCTTAAAGTCTACGCACTGGTATCCTGTGAGCTAGTCGCATAGCTACAGGGTTAGTATGTTCCTGGAGCCGCCCGAAGTGATTCACTGCTGCAATAGCGGCCTCCTCTCTCACGCTCTTCATCTTGAGGTCCCTAAGCATATAATAGTTACGGACGTACCATGGAGCTCCCACTATAGCTCTCAACACAATATTTTGGAAGCGTTCTATTACTTGTAAATTGCTGCTCTTGGTGCATCCCCAAAGTGGTAACCCGTATGTCCATACTGGTTTTAGCACTCGCTTATAAACAAGGAGTTTATTGTAGGGGCTTAACTCCGAATACCGGTTCATGAGCCATGCTAGTCTTCTGTAACATTGAATATAGTATCAAATTTAAAATGTATTTGTATTTGTTCTTTTATTAATTTGTTATTATTAATGTATTTATATATTTCGAATGCTTCATATATATTCATTCTTAATCCTTTATTAATTTCTTTTATAGGTTTCATATTTTTAATATTTGGATTTTGGTGCTTATTATTTATACAATAATTTAATAAAAAATTAAGAATGAATATATATGAAGCATTCGAAATATATAAATACAGTAATAATAACAAATTAATAAAAGAACAAATACAAATACATTCTAAATTTGACACTACTTCAATGTCTATAATGTTACAGCAGCAAAATAAACTTGGAAATTTGTATAAATTTAGCAACAATTCTATTTCTAATTTAACATATGTTTCATACCTTGCATTATTGTATTATTCATTCCTGATGATGTTGGTACTGTTTATCAACGAAAAGCTTTGAATATAAATTAATAAATAATTCTTGTATTTGTATAACCTTAGTTGTTTTTTTATTCTAAAACACATATTTTATAAATTTATATATAGTCCTACATATATATATATTGACAGTAAGCACATTCCTCATCATAATTTACGTTACTTCTGGGAAGTACTCCATGTTTGTCAGGAACTAATGTACTAACGTAGTCAGCAATATAGCATGAGGAGAATGCTTACTCAAACGTAATGTTGGACTAAATTGTGATAAATTTCATGAGAAAACAAGTCATAAAAAAAATGTTAAAGTCATTTCCTACCGAGGTCAATGAAGAAAAATTTTATTTTTGTTACTTTTTATTATATAATTACAATTAATTTAAATATGTATACACATATGACAAAATCACAATATTAAGTGCCAAAATAGAAATCGAATTTCCTTGAAATTTTCCAGTTTCCTTTATCTACTCTATATGGTGTTGGATTATTACTTTTGTTTGTTACTAATTATTCGATTAATTTTTTCGTTACTAATTTATGAAGCTGACGGTGATTTATAATTTCTCGTTTTATCCACCTCTTGCAGTGCTTCACCATTGCAAGAAACCTTTCTCTTATAATTTCAAATACACCTTTAAGTATTATGGAATAAACCTTATCTAATAATGGAAAAGTTGCCTCAGAGCCAAAGTCGTAGATTTCAAACATGTAGTCACTCAGTTCTAATACAACTGAGAAACCAGCTTTTTCAAATTTTAATTGATGAATAAATATATTTTTAAAATGTACTAACATCAATTGTCATCCACTACAGGTTTTAAAAAATGTTTTTGAACTTGACTGGATAAAAACGTATTTTATTAACGACAGAAAATTTGAACAAAATATGTATAAGGAGAGTGTGAGTACAAGAAGGAATTGAATAAAATGAGAATCAACTCTTCTTCAGAAGAAATAGGCCCTACATTCTTCAAATAAGCATTTTGTTATGTGAACATATACATATTAAAAAAACTGGTTTTTATCATAAAATTATTATTATAAATAAGTATTTCTTCATATATGTTTCATTTAATTTTTTGGATAGACTATATACATCATTTTCAATTATTTTCAAATGGCTATTATGTCTAAATTGTAATGGGCTTTATATTATTTATCTAAAATTTACTATCTCTAACAACTTGGAACATTTGTAGGGTGATTTTTTATATTAAGTAAATAGAATCTCGGCCATAAACACGTTATATTTAATCAGTAATAATAATTAAAAGTTTCAATCAAATAATAAGTAATTAATTGAAGAACTAATAGAAAACAGTTATCTTACTTGCTGACGCGTTTCGAGACCGCCGTTTCATTAACGAACCCTGTCCAGAATAGTCTTCTTCAATGAAACGACGGTTTCGAAACGCGTCAGCAAGTAAGATAGTAGCTTTTACTTATTTTTTCAATGAATGAGTGAAACCAAGATTATATTAATTAAAACAACCTCTCACCACAAATTCAACAAATTTTATTTTAACCTTATGTACATTTCGACTACAAAGTAATCATCTTCAGAGGTATTTTTACAAATAATAATAATGTTCTTTGTAAAGATACCTCTGAAGATGATTACTTTGTAGTCGCGATGTACATAAGGTTAAAATAAGATTTGTTGGATTTGTGGTGAGAGGTTGTTTTAATTAATATAAACATTTACGCCACAGTTGCTTTAAGTTGTTGAAACCAAGATTAGTATAACAACCACATTTCTTATATAAATCCTAATGTACATTTCGTCTTCAGAGGAAATTATTGCAAGAATAACCCTCAGAATAATCTGTCTCAGAATAATTTTAAGGGTTTGGTTATAAATTTTTCAAAATTTCACTTGTTATAAATTAGCTTTTGTCCTCCATAGAAAGGATTTTTTTAAAACTTTACTGTCTGGCTTGTGCTGTTGAATATGCGAAAGAGGCACCTAGTGATACTTGCGCCCAAGGTGAAATGTGCGACAGTTGCTTCCAAGCTACCCCAAATATACCTGCGTTGGGAAACCCACATTAGTTCCTGTATTAAGTACGATTATAGCCTCTATGGTTCCCATCATTTTACCCAGGCTTTGGACTGGCTAAGTGATGGAAAACCTGTTTCCCCATCATTTTGGAAAACTAGTTTTCTATCATTTAGGCGTGTTTGAAATCAGCTAAAAGAGTCATTTAGAAGGCAGCTAAATCGTAGTCATATTTATATATTTCACTTTTTTTAAATCACAGTATATCATGCTAATTTCAGCTTAAATTAGCTTTTGTCCGCCATAGAAAAGATTTTTTTTAAACTTTACTGTCTGGCTTGTGCTGTTGAATATGCGACAGATGCACCTAGTGACACTTGCGCCCAAGGTGAAATGTGCGACAGTTGCTTCCAAGCTACCCCAAATATACCTGCGTTTGGGAAACCCACATTAGTTCCTGTATTAAGTACGATTATAGCCTCTATGGTTCCCATCACACTTTACCCAGGCTTTGGACTGGCTAAGTGATGGAAAACCTGTTTCTCCATCATTTTGGAAAACCTGTTTCTCCATCATTTTGGAAAACTAGTTTCTCCATCATTTAGGCGTGTTTGAAATCAGCTAAAAGAGTCATCTAGAAGTCAGCTAAATCGTAGTCATATTTATATATTTCACTTTTTTAAGTCACAGTGTATCATGCTAATTTCTTCTTTGTAATTTAATGTTATCAATTTTGTTTTGTTTTTTTTTTTGTGATGAACTTAGTACTATTTTCAAATATTGTCTTGATATTTAACGGTCTTCAGATTGAACCTAGTCTAATTCTTGTACGTAGGTCAGCGTGCAAGGACACGTCCTTATGTCACCAGTTTCTTCGTACTTCTTGATAGTTTTATTAGTTCCCTCTTAGAGTTTCATATACGTGCATTTTCTCCTCTTCAATCCAACGTTTAATTGTATCTTCATGTATGCGCAGGCTGCATTTACCGCTTCAGTTCTGAAACAACTAAATATTTCTTTGATTCTAGGATTAGGTCTAAGAAGGGTGTTGTTCAGTTTTTTGTTCCATCCTTAACAGCATTAGGGTGGCCAGTGTCACTGGGTGCAACTGACGCGACACCGTACTGTTTTCCTATCCTTACATCCCCAATGATCCCATGCGTTTGTCCCGCTTTAAGTCACCTCAAATATGGCCCCCTTATCCTAAACACACTGTATACGTCTCTACATGAAAACATAAGGGCAATTCATCAAAGAATTGTTTTGTATTGTTGTGTCTGTTCAATTACCTTTTGTTCTCTGTGATAGAAAAGTAAAACAGTTTACTCTCCTAGGGAACTCGTAACTTAAAATTCTCTTGATTGACAACTACAATCGAATATGATTACCATAATGCTATGACAGTTTCGCGGTCTCTTGTTACTTCCCGGAATGCATTACATGTTACATGTAGACATGTAAGTTATATTTAATAAGTCATATCAGAAAAAACTCGATAAAAAGAAAGAAAAGAAATAGCTACAAACAAAAATAATAGTCCAAGACCATATACTGCATAGAGAGGAAACTGGAAAATTGCATGGAAATATGCTTTCTATTTTGCCAGTTAGTATTGTAATACTGACATGTGTAGGCAGATATACATTCTGCAATATACATTCTGCGTATATATATATATATATATATATATATATATATATATATATATTGTAATTATAAAATAGAAGTAACTAAGATAAAAGTTTTCTTCACTGACCTAAGTAGGATATTGCTCATGTAGATATTTTATTTGAAAAATAAATCTTACTTTATGAGAAAAGTTATTGAACAGCACTACTTTATTTAGATCCAGCCGACCCAGCGAACGTCGTATGGCCTAAAAGTAAATGCGTGGCGTGTTTACATTAGCTAAACTTAATTTAGAATTTTATTAACATAATAATAGCTGAACTTTTAGTAGTCGATCAAGAAAAGTGTCAAAAGTTCTTGATTGTGTGGTATTTATTGAAGTGCATTCAGATGTAGAATATTTTTTGTGTATTGTTTGAAATGTGTTGGAAAATAATTTTTTAGATAGTTGAGTGTTGCCTAGTAACCAAAATTTGGAATTAATTCAATGAAATATCTTAAGATATTATATAAAGCCATATTTCGTGCTATTTTGGCACTTGAAAATTACAAGTTGAAAAAAAAATTATGTCATCAGAAACTTTCTCAGGAATGTACTCAACCATTTCCCAAATTTCACGGCGATCGGATCAGTGGTTTAGTAACGCATAAGGGTCATACATACATACATACATATATATATACTATATATATATATATATATATATATATATATATATATATATATATATATATATATATACACAAGATAAACTCAGGGTTCCGTCCTAGGCTCGCTCCTCTATCTCCTACCAACGACATCCCCCTCCTTCCAAACGTCTCCCTTTCCCTCTATGTGGATGATACCATGTTTATGTCAAGCTCCTGGAGTATACCCAAAACCACAAAGACCATTCAGACGCAACTAGACTCCCTGTCAATGTGGCTTTTGAAGTGGAGAACGGAGATCAATACTGAAAAATCAGAAGCCATCTGCTTCACCAGAAATTAGCTACGACCGCAAACCGGAGCCATCCTTCTTGACTGGGAACCCATAGCCTGGAGGTCTTCTGTTAAATACCTTGGCGTCATTCTAGATAAGCGCCTGTCCTTTTCCTCTCAAACTTCCTCAGTCCTTACCAAGGGTACAGCTATCCGTGCTAAGCTCTACCCTCTCCTCTGCCGACGAAGTACCATTCCTCTCAAAATCAAACACCACATGTACCAAATGCTCCTTCGTCCCGTCCTCCCCTATGCAGCTCCTGTCTGGTGGCCTCTTTGCTCCAACACGTGTCGGAAATCTATTGAGCCCAATCCTCTTCCCTCAGACTCCTCTCCAACTCTCCTTGGTTCCTGTCAAATGTCCCCATCCGAAACTCCCTTCGCTCCCCATCGCTTGCTGGTTTGCCAGATCCCTCTCAGCAAAGCACTTCGGTAGTGCAGAAAGCTCGTATCACCAACACTTTAGGGATCTGGCAAACTCAGTTGGAACCCCTCCTATTTTCCGTCCTCGTTCCAAAGTCCTTCTCGATCCTCCATAATACCTCTGCAACTCGCACTTCCTCTCCCAGCCGTCTACCTCTCGCCTCCTAGAATAGGCTACCAGTTTACAAATTTTAGTCTTAATATGTTTAAATTGTAAAAAGTGTTTAACTCTTGTTTGTTTATTCCTATGAATACCATCACGTACCTGTTTCATCATATAAAATGCTAGTTAAGTTAAGTTAGTTTAAGATCATCCATCATCACATTGTTATTCCATTCTTGCTCCAAGTCTTATTACACATTTTTACACTATCTTATGTCCCACAAACACCCTTACACATACATGAATCGACACACAAAACAAAAAATGTCACAAAAAAATGTCAGCCAGTCCAAATGTTTCAAATAAACTTAGTCCCACAGAATAATATCCTTAATTACCGTCCCACCCAAAAAAACGTTCTGCCTTGCAGATGCCCTTCCTACATCCAGCCCCTACCAAAAGCCCTGTTCCCATAATCCTACCAGCAGCCATTGTCGGTGGACAGACGCTGCATAACCTCCGGACGGGGGACCACTAAGCCCCCTCCTTCTCTGACTGACTGTCTGTCTGACAAAATAAACTGTGGTTAAATAATAATAAATAGTACTAAACAGCATCTAACCACAAATATTTTCATCTGATGTATATTTCTGTCTGCAAGTATCCATCCTCAAAGGCGTAACAACATAGCCATTTGTTGTCATGCGTCTGAGGATGGTTAACATACATTAGGTTAAAATGAAAATATTTGTGGTTAGATGCTTTTAAGTATTATTTATTTTAAAAGAATTTAAAATGTAACTTATACCGTAGCTTGTAAAGAAACTAACAGAATTAATCGTAACGTTATTACGTAGGAATTCTAGACAGAATGAGTAACCATTTAGCTATTATAGGAGTGCAATCTCTTTCTGTCTCTACCGAAGTATCCCGAAATTTTCTATAATCCGTAGGTTAACGCTAACATTTTAAAAATACTTAACTAAGTGAATACGTAATGGCTTACTTGCTGACGCGTTTCAAAACATTCGTTCCTTTTACGAAGCTAACCCTCTACTCATAGAGGATATTGTCTTCTCTACTCATTGTCTTCACTTAGAGGATATTTGAAAGTTATGTTTAAATAATTTCCAAATACAATTTCCTATATATTCAGAATTATCGTACATTTAACTATATAATATAATAACGCATACAGTAGTAGTTTCTAAGCTACTGTAAGATGTAGGCCTAATGGATTATCAAGGAGGGTATACAAGGTAATAAAAAACTTTTAAAAGTCGTGAAATTGTTTTCATTAAACTTTTCAATTTTCCTTGTATATTTCAGACTTTCCTGAGAATTGAGAAAATGTTTGCTTCCTCAGAATACATACAGCAAAATGTCTGCTATTTCAAACTTTTTGAATTTGTATAATTATAAAAGTTACAATTTTGTACCGCGTATGTGAAATACTGTACGGTAACATTTTGCTGAGCCAATGCCGTCTTGTACCGTACCACAATATGTACTTAGAAACGCTACGCAGTACGGGGTGACCGGACTGTAAGCTAGGTCTCTACAATCTCTG
The DNA here is from genome assembly GCA_036971475.1 of Prosapia bicincta. Lineage (NCBI taxonomy): Eukaryota > Metazoa > Arthropoda > Insecta > Hemiptera > Cercopidae > Prosapia > Prosapia bicincta. Next base: position 264,197,914 of record JBAIZL010000001.1, read on the forward strand.
GAAAGTAGTCACGTGCAGGAGCGGATCTAGAAAAATATTTTGGGTGTGGCTGGTGTGACGGGAACAGTTACAGACCTGCTGTGTGATATTACACACGCATAATTAATCCCATTTATCGTATATTTACAATGTAAACCACCTATTTATTGCATTGTGGGTTGACCTATTTATTAATGATTATAGTATGGTATTATAGTGATTAATATGGGTTTGTAAACATATTCTACTGATTACTAAGTAAATGTAGATTGGGGACGAACATACTCATCGGAAATGACATTTTTATTTTACATTTATTGAGTTATTTTATAGTTTATAAATTTTCACTTTCCTATATTTTGGGAGACCCAAAATATCCTGTGACCCCGCCTTAAATCCTGTGTAAACTGCTATTAGGGAACACTTTACCCGTGTAAAATGAATTCCGTTAGGTAACCACTGAAAAGGGTAATTTGTACGTTCTTACTGTAAGACGTCTTGTTTTTCCAAAGTTATAGGTTATGTTGAGACTCAGAGGTCCAGCTTTATACCAGAGTTTGGAAGCTCTTCCGAGACGTCTGCAGGGGTTCGATTCTCCCGATTTTGCAGGTCGGCTGTCACCTTTCTATCGACGTTGTCTTCATGCTCTTCTTGTTCTACGTCACCTTACAGCATCTTGAATGTCACGCAGGGATCTGTTATTACTACTTCTCATTCTATCTGTAAGCCCATAATTTATCTTAGAGTCTTCGTGTCTATTGTTTCTAGCAGTTGTATAGTAGCAGCTGCTTCTCTGATGTTTCTGTAGCGTAGATCTTATCATTTACTAGTATGTTCTTGTTTAATTTATTTAGCAATAGTCACCAGAACATTGTGTTCATCCGTACAAAACATTAAATACTAATATTAGTATAACTTGGGAAAAAAACAATTATTTACTGATATTTTTCCAGCAGACGCGTTCCGCACTAGATCAGTGCATTGTTCAATGGTGTGAGTCACGGACTGATCAAGTGCGAAACGCGTCTGCTGAAAAAATATCTGTAAGTAGTGGTTTTTTGCCAAGGGATACTAGAGTTTGATTTAAAACAGAATAGTATTCTGCGTAGGGGAAATTGGCCAGAGCGAGTGGGGATTACACCCGTCTGAGCGAATAAGAAATTCATATCTTGCTGCGTAGGTGAGCCTTGTTGCCAATTCGACGTTAAACTTCCATTAATCGCTCGGTGTAATAATAACTGAGGTGGAGTGATTTACTAGTGCTGTAGCTTGCTTGGTTCTGGAATTTCAGTCGCTGGCAGTGGCTGGTTGACTGTCATTGCGTGACAACATCGCATCCCTACCCTGCCACATACACATTCATATTCTACTTTAAATCGAAGTATAAAAGTATTAATTTAAAAACCTCAAGATGAACAACACAAAAACTACAAGTTAAAAAAATTCAAGCTTTGTCTAAGAAGCTCGGAGTTTGCCTCTACATGGGGAAGTAAGAGCTGATATAGCCAGAGCCACGTCTCATATAGTTGAATTAATTTTGTTATCTCCCCCATACGGTCTAACTCTAAATACTTCAAGTTTGGAGTATACTCTCTGGGTAAATCTAAATTCTTTGGGAATTGGATAGCTCGTTGGATATTGAAATTCCGCAGGTTTTTGAACGATGCGTTCATCTACAGAGCCGTTACAAAGCGTATAATGGTTTGTAGCTTGCTCCAAGCGTTTACAGGCGTGTAGAAATATTTGGTGGTGGCGCATATAAAATGGTAAGCTAATTCAGTATAATATCGCCATTCTGCAACCACGCCTTCTGAAGAGGAGGGTATCAGGAAACATATCGAACTGAAGATGTCTGTTTCTGAAGTGCTTTAATAGAAGCACATAGCGTCTTAACGGAAATCTCATAGCATAGAAAACAAAGTCAAATACATTAAACTCTTTGTAGTCCGGCCCTTCACCTATCCGGTCCCTCCAGCAATCCGGCGGTTTCATCAAGGACGGAGATGTAAATATAACTGGAATATTTTTCACTAGATGTCGATGTCAATGACAGAGTGAGCTTCAAGCCTTCAGGTTTCAATGTGTTAATGTAATTTTCTTAAAATAAAAATTAATAATCTTACTAACTAAAACTAAATCAATACTAACATAGACCCACTTATATGCAACACAGTAATTACGAAAGAGGTTACGTCAGCGTTGTTGGTTTGATTACAGTAAATAAAAGCTGACAAAGCTGCACTTGAATTTCCCGCCTTTAAACATGATATAAGATAATATGTACAAGATCTGATTTGTTAACAAGAAACGTGCTATTCAAATTCTGAGAAAATGCCCTGTTAATTGGAACGCCTAAAGGTAACTGCCTACAAATACTGACAATTGCATTACGCAGTGTGCTTCGAAGAATGTTGCGTTGTAAGCAACAGAAGTGCTACATCCCGAGCTGTATTTCTCAAGGATACGGCAACGTGGCGTCTGCGTTAGAGCAACCTGCATTTCCTTGACTCCATGAAACCTCAGCTTTTTGCGATACATAGTGCTTACCGTGTTTCTAAACGTTTGTCTGAAAACTTGAGATTTAAACACGATAACACGAGAATTACCCAAGTCTCTAAAGAAAAAGGAATGTCTACCTTTCTAGTCTTGTGTTGAACGATTAATCTAGAAAAGAGTGTTCGAAATGTAGTTCCAATTGAAAATGAAATACCGTGGTATCAATATGTCCTCTCCCTAGTATTGACCTTATTTCACCTTCTTTCTGGTGCAACAGGAAATGACCTTCGACATGGAAATGTCGAGCAACACTTTAGGTAGTCCTACACATACGCGTGATCTTTCTTATATCCTTCCCTAGGAGCCCTTTACCTACTAAATTTAATAACAACATAAGTAACGGAATAAACAAAATTAAACAATTTCAACGGTATATTGGCTGATGCTATCTAATGAATGGTTCTCGAAAAAACATTATTTAACAAAAAGTGCTATAAAAAAGTTTGTAATAAAATGAAAATTCTGAAACTAATAAATTATGTTTAGAAGACCTTCTCAAATATATTAAAATTTTAGACAATTCGGATCACAGATTTATTAGTTTTAAATTTTTAAAGTGGAAGACTAGAAAAACCGTGTTTTGTTTTCGGTTATGCTATGATATAAAAACGAAAATAAAACCAAAATGTTTTAAAAATAATACCAATCAATACAGAAGAGAATGACGAATGTTTTTGTTTTTACTTGGTAAAAATGTATAGCATAGTTTATATTTTATGAGCCGCCAAACTCTATTCTCCAAACTTTTATTTCGGACAGTAATCATCTCTACCATTCACGATTGTTTCTTTTTTTTAGGACCTAATAGACAGATTAGGGGAGAATCGAGCCAGTTAGCACAGGTTTCGCGCTTCTTCCTGTAACTTAAATTTAAGAATGAAATTTCCAGATCCTTTAAAGGAAGTTGTCAATGAAGTGACGTTTATATTATGATAGAACCGCCAAGATGACGTTATGAAAAATAAACACGAAATTTTTATGTCTATAAATTTGTACTGTTATATAGTGGTAGGAGATACGTACTATCTATTTCTGACATAAGATTTCTTTCAAATTTGGTAAATTTTGCGCTCTCATGGGGAAAAAATGTGTCAGACGCACTACTTACTTTGTAAAAAGAAGAGTAAAGAAAGCTCAGAATAAATCTTCCAAAAACTAATATTGTTAGAATAGGGAAGGCTAAATAGATAGCTCTTTTATTCAGAATCAAATATCAGGTTTTCATATGATTGAAGTTGGAGTAAGATTAAAATTAAAAAAGTATTTTTCAAATTTGAGAAATTTAATGTAATTTTATAGTCGATAAATTATTAATGAAAAACTATTTAACCTCAGACTGCACCGCTATCTATAAATTAATAATTGGACAATACCCTACGGAAGAAAATAAATTTGTTGAGAGTAGCCTTTTGAATTAATTATTTATGCCCTAAAACACTAACACATAAGAAACCCACTATTCTTAAATGTTCCAGGTGTAGCTAGCTCTTAAATTTTCCTGGCGGTCAACTTCTGCCTTTACTATCAATATTTTTTTATTCTTTAATAGAATCCATTTTAACCTCATAAGGTCATCTTCTGGATATGTCCTGACGACAATAGATATGTTATTTTATCAAAGCCTAAGATGCATTTTTATCTGTTATCTTTGGCATTTTATTTGCGTTAGTTGGCCCGTAATCAGACGTTTTAGCTACGTCTATGCAGGAAGGAAGGGATAATTCACCAGAGTAGCACCATATAGACCGAACTATAAGATGTGTGTACAGTCGAATCACCTTGTGAAAAATCGGGGTGTTGGATGCGCACTGCCAAGAGGCGCCAGTGCGCATGTGTGTTAGGGCGAAAGCTCTGAGTGACACTTCAGTTAGTCGTGAAAGCAGGAGGTGATGGATCAACACGTACCTTTCCAAAAACATTTGCCGGTGTTTTATTTTTATTTGTGTTTTATATTATCTTATAGGTATTTTATAGTGCACGTGTTTTTAGTTTCTTTAAGAAATGGAGCAACCGGGTAGTACCCGGGTTCTTTCTCTTAGCGTGCATAAATGATTCAACTTGGCTGAAAGTATGCAGTCCGGCTAGTAGCGTTACTTAGGACTTTCTCTTCTGCCTCCCCTCTCACGTGGCTAAACCTCAGCCCTCGACCCTACATACTTGAGCGAGGCGATTTTTGTCAATGTGATTCAACTGTACCGCTTATCCCCGATACTGTAAATATATTCATGGGAATGAAGAAAGTTTTCCGGAACATGGGAAAAATAATAACTTGCCTTTAACACCCCCTAAAATTAGATATTGTAAAATCTACATTGAACTCATAACTTTTCACACACGAAACTTTAAAAATTTCGTCATACAGTAGAGCTCAATAATTTTGATACTTGAAGGTTAGGATAGGTTCGGTTAGAAAAAAATAGTTTTCCAAAGTAAGATGACCGGTTGATGGGTGAAATTGAAGATTGCCTTAATTTTGTGTATGGTAATGTAAACACACACACACACACACACACACACACGCGCGCACACACACACACACACACACACACACACACCAAAGGAAGTGTGATTCACTCACCAACCTGTTAGCTTACATTAGAAAATATTCTTATATGTTTTTGGGTTTTTTTTTGACCAAACCGATCCTATCCCTACACTTTGTAGATATTGTGGTCTGTTTTGTACAACTAATTTATAAATTTTCATTGTAAAGTTAATTTACTTTTAAATGTTTTTCAATTTTCAATTTTTTGGGCGTCAGGATCAAGATTATTATTTTTCTCGCGATCTTAAGGACTGTCTTCAGCGCCAGGTTTAACTTTTTCCAACATCGGTGACATCTGAATAATCAATAAATACCACAAAAGAAAAACGTTTGCACTAAAAACAAGGAATATAAAACATCTATTGCACGCATTAACATAAATTACTGCGTATTTGGGCTAAGTAAAAAAAAAACTAAATCCATTAAATGGTTTTAGGCACAAACTAAAACCTTTTTGTTGCCTTTGTTGCCCTCGCTATTAATAATCGCTTACGTGACTGCCCTCTTATTTGTTAAAAAAGAGACATATCTTATAATACGCAAGTTTATGATTACTGCACTTGCCAATAGACTGTCTTCAGTTTAGTCGATGACAGCTCACTACCAATAAAACTCTGAATCATGCGGTAGGAGTACTTTGAGTTGGAAAGTCGCGTTAGGATACGTACATCCAAAATTAAAAATATTTATCAGGACGAATGATGCAAAACATTTAATAAGCAAATTTTTGAATAATGGGTAGTATAGATCAAATCTTATAAGCTGGCATTTGAAAGCTGCGGCCTCGACAAAATATCGAGGACGAGGGGAGGGCGTAGAAGTTCGCGAGTCATTTTCAAAAACATCGACGCTTGGACTTCCACTAACTCATTATTTTATTGCTTATTAATACGTCTTGATGTATAGTATAAATAACAACAAACGTAAATAGGGCGGTCACGTAAGCGTGCTAATAGGATTGTCTAAGGGTTATGACAGTGGCTGATGTTTTATAGATGACGAATACACAATTTCTACTAAGAGTCAAATGCCAGCTTATAAAATTTTACCTTTAGGGGAAAGCGTTACAAAGCCAAGGAATACTATATACAATATTAATTGTTTCGTTCACCTCCGCCTAACCTCCAGAGACCAAGTTATCAGCGGAGGACTAAGGGTTACCCTTTACCTATTTGTAAAATACAATAGACTGATGGCATTTCCTAAACATTTTCGTCTCAATCACGAAATCATATTCGTTCCATAAGTTTTATTTAAATCAACGTCACATTTTGTAGTTCATAAACAATAGCAATAAGTTTGGGTACATTTTTCTGCCATTCCTAACTTTTCAATATTCTCTTCTGTTGACGCGTTTCGGATTAACTCCATTTTCAAAACTTCAATAGTACTCCAGAGTGTATTAATAATTCTAACTTAATCAGCCGGACGATGATAGTAAAAATATTGGAGTTTAATATTAGGAGGTTTTGAAAATGGAGTTAATCCGAAACGCGTCAACTGAAGAGAATATTGAAAAGTAAGGAATGGCAGAAAAATGTACTCAAACATATAGAAATATTCCTAACAGAAATGAAGATGAGTGTATTAATAAATAGCAATGCGCTTTATTTTCCTTTAAATGATTTTCAATGGAAAAGCTAGGTTGGATTTCCTATTCCTTATGGTTTTTTTATTACCATATTTTTATTAAATAAATTTGTACGAAATGCCACATTCGTTTGAAAACGATTGTTTTACAGTAAATATTTCTAAAGTAAAAATAACACGCTGACATTTTGTAGTCAATAATCATTTTGTTTTTGCTGTCATTTTGTTACTATTAATCATATATCAATAATTTTTAATAGTATGTCCCTAATTACCCTTTAGGAAAGACTTATCTTACCCTCTTACATTATACCTTAAAACTCTACAATATTAATTTCATATCAAGTATCAAGAAGAAATATAAATTTGAAAAATTAGATTAAATAAAATTATTTAGTAAATTATTGTACAGTGTTTGTTTGGATTGTGTTAGTAAGTATGTGAGACAAATGAAAAGTAAATTAAAAACTACATTTATGAAAACAGTTGTTGAAAAAAGAGTCCACAGTAAGAAATTGCTCAGACTTGCATAAGAATTTAAACGCAAAATTATATCGGGAAAACCTAAAATCACTGACGTAGAAAATTACTATAAAAAAGACTATTTTCTGTAACTATTTATATTCACATAAATAAGAATACAATTAATAATATTAGAGAACAGATTAACTAGATAAGGTGATTGTATGAGCACTGATTCGATTTCCAACAATGAGCTTTTGCATCTGTGACAATGATATATTCTATTACTTCTTTGTCTAAAGTAATTAAATGAAATGAAATACCTATTACGTAAGAATGTAGTTATTTTTTTATTATTTCTGGTATAATTGTAAATTATATCTTATAATAATTTTACGGCTGCGTAGCTTTCGTGACGTAATTTTAAAATTGGTTTTTCATATTTTAATTTTGTTTTATGTGTTACTTTCTTTATAAATTCAATTATTTATTAGTTTACGACAGTATATTTTTTATCTAGACCCTATTATGTTCTTACATAAAATGTTCTCACTTTCATAATGTCTTTGAAATATTTTAAAGATTTTACCATATGTGAAACGTCGACGGCAATAACTGACCAAAATCGGTGCAACTTTTTTATTTTGCTTGTTCAGAGAAGTCACTAAAAAGTACAATATAAAAAAGAATAAATTTATAATAAATCTCGCAAAATACAAGAGAGGTTAAATTTTAAAGAACAAAATTAATACAAATATCAACATAACCTTAATGCACTCAAATAGGGCAATCGATAAACTGATCGAACAGCATTAAACTATTAAATACCCAATCTAACGACACAATATCCGAGTAGATTATAGTAAATAATTCTTTCTTTGCGGTAACGTTCAATGGAAAGCCAGCTTGACTTAATTTTTGACAATTACTTTTTTTATAGCCAAACCTATCCTATCTTAGGTCAATACGATCTTGCTATTTGCAATGTAGATATGTAGAAAAAAAGAATTTCAAGGTACCAACACGCAATATGCCAAAAATCGAAAATCTCCTTAACTAGGCCTACGTAAGATGGGAACTTTATAACGACTCTTTCACTTCATCAATCGTTTAGCTTACGTCAAAAAATGAATTAGTTTTTAATAACCTAATCTAACTTAACCGGATACGTTGTGCCTATATTTTACAGTTACCTATATGTAGCAAGTTCTGACGAATTGCTTGATAAAAGGCTGTATTTCTAAAAAGAAGTTATATTTCAAAGGTGATGGTTAATTTAAGTTCTACCACTACTTACATTTTGCGACATCCAAAATTACTTTCTTCTCCTTTATAACGTATTTTCATATAACATATGTAAGTAGGCCTATTTATGTACGTAAAGGCTTCTGTCACTATTTTAACCAATTGTGTTAGTTCCTTTGAACCGTTCGCAGGCTCTAAGATATGGTTTAGATAGTTGAAACTTTTTGTTTAAATGAATAAACTGTAACCAGAAATATAAACTGGTTTAAAATAAAGAGAGTTTGAAAAAAAAACCTATCACGTGACCTGAGTAGAGAATGCTCGCTTTGTTTTCTTCCTTCTACAATTACCATGGGGAATTAGTCCTCAAAATTAATTGACCTGCACTTCACTTCGATTCATGTAGCTCTACATGAAATTAACTACATCCAAATCTAACTAAAAACCTAACTTACATTTTCCCATCATTCCCACAGGTAAATAACTACAGTGATTAAAAGAAAATGTTAAATCTCCTTACATTTTATCTATAAATATTCTTAAAATTATTAAATTAGATAATAAATCAAAATTAAAGATTTTGTAAAACCTGATCAGAGAAATATTTTCCGTTCTTTGAGACAGAGATTTTCCGCTCTAAGTTTAAAAGCGTGCCAGACATTTATGTTAGTGTTTAGACGGATTACGTTGTCTGAAATGTTTTCATTGCTTGCTGGCAATCAACGCCTTTAATTGAGCTAGCGAGAGATCATTAAAGCAAACGGAATTTGTGCTTGATTGATTTCAATTCCTTCTATAAACACAAACAACCTTTCTTTTACTTCCTTTTACTGACGAGTCTATTGCAAGGCTAAGTGAAAGAATAATTTTTCTATTCTTTAAGGCTTTTAATTTGTTTTTGAAATATTGTAAAATAGGTAGCATAAGCCCCTACTCCAGTTTTGTAAAGCAGCCAGAAAGTCAACCCGGCGGTGAATGTCATCAAATAGGTTTTATCGCTGGATGTAAAGTAAGATTTCAAATAGGATATCCATTGTACTATATGTGTCCATGTTTATATCACAGAACACTTAATACAACTTATTACCATGTATTATGTGCTCTGCGGTGGTATACTGTGTATATATATATATATATATAAAGGCAAGGGTGAAGTAATTTGGTATGAAATATTACTAAAAACATTATAGCATTAGTAAATCATTATACTCTCTTAGGATCCCACGAAATTCCAAAAATGGTATATATATATATATATATATATATATATATATATATATATATATATATATATATATATATATATATATATATATATATATATTTGCAACACTGTTTTCTTGTAGTCTCTCATCACTTTCACTATATGTACTTAAACAAGAATCTTACTTGGTATTTATGCGAGTTAACTTTCAAAGATTGGTAGTATCTCCATCATCAAGCATTACTGACCGGGGGCTGTAGCATAACTACTAGAGTCTACTACCACCCCCGGTCAGTGATGCTTAATGATGAAGATACGACCAATCTTTGAAAAGTAACCTCGCATAAATACCAAATAATATTGTTGTTCAAGTACATATAGTGAAAGTGATATATATAGGCCTATATATATATATATATATATATATATATATATATATATATATATATATATATATATATATTTATTTATTTATAATTAGAAAGTGATAAGTGAATACAAGAACCGTGTTGCAAAGCTAAATATATATATATATATATATATATATATATATATAATTAGTTTAATTCTTAGTAATTTCTGAGGATGTTGGTAATGTCAACCAACGAAAAGCTTTGAGTCTATTATTCAATAAATTAATCCCTGTAATTAGTGTATATTATTTAATCTTGAAAATAATTCTAACAGGAAAACCTATACACACACACACACACACACACACACACACACACACACACACACACACACACACACATATATATATATATATATATATATATATATATATATATATATATAAAACAACATAGGTTATTCAAATTCAAGGATATTTATTAATTTATATTCAAAGCTTTTCGTTGGTAAACAGTACCAGCATCATCAGGAATGAAAAGTACCATAATGCAAGATATAGGCCTATAACTTATGTTCTATTGAATATATGTTCTATATAGTAAGATATAGACCATTGAACATATGTTTTAGGCCTATATATTGCATTATTCATTCCTGACGATGTTGGTACTGTATACCAACGTAAGTTTTTAAATATAAATTAATAAATATCCTTGAATTTGAATAACCTATGTTGTTTTAGATTATTAAACAAGAAAACATGTTATATACATACATACATACACACACACACACACACATATATATATATATATATATATATATGTATTAAATGAGTTTCTAAACTGTTTGGTGTATGTGAAGTTATATAAATTCTGTAATTGACTGTAAATATGTCGAGTTTGGGCAAATAAATTGGATTTTTAAAATGTAATATTAAAATTAGATTCAGTTTCTTATTTAATCTAACACTCGCTATTATTTTGAGTATATTAATTGGTTTTACTATTAATTAAGTACTTTTATATGAAATAATTAATATAACGTCATAAGTCGTTTATAAGTCATAAAACCTGTTTTTTGTTTAAAATTCCAATATTAACTTGTTTTACAAGTACATATTTTCAATAACGACTTGATTAATTTTTTGTTTGAATACTAAATGAAAACTTGTGCTGTCTAGATTTTCGGTGTTATCGGCTAGCCAGACGTCATTGACTTCATTGACGTCATTGAATTTGCCAAACATAATTGTATCTGGTTCCGTAGAAAGTCCTAAGAAACACGGGAAATAATTAAACTCTGTGTTGACACTGTGAAATTAAAATTTCGAAAATTTGTTGTTCATGACGAGCTGGTTGTTTTGGTAGAATTGCAGCGATCCTGGCGGCATTAACGTGAAGCTGAAGAAGTCGTTAGAAGAAAAAGTTACCTCCAAATGTGAGTTAATAAGTTCAATAGCTTGTACTAATATTATTTCTGATCGCAAGTCATTTTATATTATAATAAATTAATAATTTGGGAGACGACCAAAATTAATGTACTTTACAATATACTTAAAACGTTATCCAATTAGGGTTGTTTTACAACTACATTTTGCTACATTATAACATACCTAAAAAGTATCCACTTAGAATAGATTTCATTTATACCAAGTAATATAAAAATAAAAAGTTAAGTAAATTTCTGCTGAGGTTAACAAAAGAATTAATTTATTTTAGTTATCCTAGACTCTAGGGTGCAGACCTTCCCGTGATAAACACGTTCTGACAAGTTCATTTGTACCAATCGGCGATCATCGCAATCTGGAGGCGACCACAGATGTGTCGAAACTATGTACTTATAGTCAATCAGTACGTGTTCGAGTGAGACAAACAGTGTTTATATTATTATTATTTAATAATTAAATTATTAGAGAACAATTTATTTTATTTAGGTAAGTATATTTAATTGGGAAATATCGTCAAATGTTTTTTGATAAATTATATTTAATTATGACCATCTTCTCGTATGTATTTACTTAGATATACGTTGACATAGGAAATAATTGCAAAACATGTCGTCTGCTGTTTTGGATACCTAAATAATAATTTTAAAAAATTATTTATAACAGCTTCACCGTAAGCATTGGATTTACAAAAAAAAAGAACTGAAGGAGAGCGTCTTGAATTCAAACGGGATTAAACAGAGTCGTTCGCTTTCATATACAACTCAGATGTCCTTCTGACTTGTCTCATTTGCCACAGAAAAACTCGCACACAATAAGAAATCAAATTTAGAGAGAACCTTCACTAAAAGAACATACACAGTTTGCTAGTAAATATCAAGCCGGCAAAGAACGAACCGAAGCTGTTGACGAGCTCCAAGAAAAAACAGCAATTAAGTTCCATATTAAGTAACTGGACGCAATCTACAAGTAGTGTTAATCTGGCAAGCATCGCGTGATCACTAGAACTTGAATAAAAAAGCAAACCATTCACAGATGGGGAGGTATGTCAAAGATAAATTCGCACGTGCTTCTGAACTGTTTCGTAATTTCAGAAATCTTGAAAAAATCAAAGATTTGCCACTATCCGCTAAAACAGTACAAGATAGAATAGCTAAATGTCTTCAAGTGACATATTCACAGGTGGAAGATATTCAGCTTTCTTCTGCTTTATCACTTGCTATAGATGAGTCTTGCGATATAAAAGACACGGCACAAATTATCCTTTTTGTCAGCTATTGTCTTCCCAAGTTTCAAAAGAAGTACTTCTAGGATTGCTAGTGCTTTTGGGACAAATTAAGGGGTAAAATATAGCGAATGCCGTGTAAAAATGCCTTGAAGACAATAAGATCGATTTAAATAAATTCGTTTCAATAGCCACTGACGAAGCCAGAAGTATGACAGGAAAAATAAAGTTGCAACAACGACCCTTCAGAGCGAAATAAAACATGAAATTCTTACGTTTCACTGCATAATACACCAAGAAATGCTTTGTACTAAATCATTTCCGGCCGAAATAGTTGAGGTCATGAATTTGGTAATCAAGATTCTGAATAGCATCTTGTCAAAAGCACTCTACCATCGTCAGCTTAAAGAAATCTTAGGAGACTCAGTATTTCGGCCTCCTTCTTCACAAAAGTGTGAGGTAAGGTGTTCCAAAGGTAAGGTGTTGAAACGTTTTGCTTTGTGCTGGAATAAAATAAATACTTATTACACTTTTGCTATTACTTGCGACCAGACTTTTTGTTAACTAAAAGTTGTTAAATTGTTAACTTACACTTGGAGGAAACGTTTTCGTCTTACGACTTCTTCAGCCTTGTATTTTTGCCGCTAGGAATGCTGCAGTTGCGCTTCTTCGGTACCATTATTTTGAAAGTTAGAAGTGATGTGATCGAAGAGTATTTGTGATCTGTGCCGTATTTGTTCATTTAAGATATTATTTTTATGTGTGTTGCTATGTCTATATATTTCATACTGTTCCAGTGTGTTTAATTTATGGCCTTTGTTGCATGTGTGGAGGACGTTCATGTTATTTTCCATACTTTTGCATGAGTGTTTAGCGTCCATGAGGTGATTCAATAGTAATATGCAGTGCGCTTTTGTGCTCTTTATACACATACTCTTCGATCACATCACTTCTAACTTTCAAAATAATGGTACTGAGGAAGCGCAACTGCAGCATTCCTAGCGGCAAAAATACGAGGCTGAAGAAGTCGTAAGACGAAAACGTTTCCTTCAAGTGTAAGCTAACAATTTAACAACTTTTAGTTAACAAAAAGTCTGGTCGCAAGTAATAGCAAAAGTGTAATAAGAATTAACAACCAGCTCGTCATGAACAGCAACAAGATTTCGATATAAAATAAATACATTCCTAAATGAAAACGGCATTAATCAATTAGAGAACGACAAATTGTTTCAACAATTTTACTTTATGGTGAATATCACAGCGAAATTAAACAAAGTGAATCTAAAACTTCAAGGAAAGGGAAACCCAGCCTATGTTTTGGTAAAAGAATTTGTTTGTTTTGAAATAATTAATACTTTCTGCAGAAGATAATCAGAGCGGTAAATTACTTCATTTTTAATTTCTAAAGCAATATCGAGATAAAGCCAGTGCCACTGTTGACACGAATTACTTCAGTACAGTTATACAAAAAATTAAAGATGACGTTTGCTGACAGATTTTAGTAAATTAAAACCAACAGAACCACTCTAGCATTCATAGTAAATCCTCTCTACACACAAGTAGTAACGAAATCCACATTGAGCCATTTGGGATTGATCCTGAGAAATGCAATTGAAAAGTAAAACTTTTTGGAGTGGAAAATTTACAAAGTTGAAAAGAAAGTTGGAATAGTTGGAGGTCCGAAAATGTATGTACGTAAAGCAATAAAAGTGGACAATTTTGAAAGAAATGCAGAAAGTTGAGGCACTTATATTCGACGCATGGAATATTCTTCCAGATTGCTACAGTGAGGTGAAGCAGTTACCTTTTGGAGTGCTGACTATCTTCGGATCAACATATTCGTGCGAGCAAGCGTTCTCTTGCATGAATATAATTAGAAGCAAAGTAAGAAGCCCACTAACAATTGAAAATTTAGAGACGTATTTGAAACTTAAAACACGCTATGAGCCAAATTTATCCATACTTTCTAAAACCATGCAAAGCCCACACTCTCATTGAATTTGTTTGCTCAATTGTTTGTTATTACAGTAAGAGTTAGTGTTGTAAGTAAATGTTTCATTGTTTTAATTTTTTACTTGAATAATAAGTAATTATCTAATAATGCCATATATATATATATATATATATATATATATATATATATATATATATATATATATATTGCAATATGTATTCTTGTGTATTAATAAAGAACATAAATCAAAATACAAATACAAGAATTATATTTGAATTTACAATTCAAAGCTTTTCGTTGGCTAACAGTACCAACATCATCAGGAATAATTAAAGAATAAAAATATGGTACAACTCACAAATATACAATTTTTTAAATTTCAAACGCGTTTCAACGACTAATTTGTCGTCATCCTCAGTGAAGATACACAAATGAAATTAACTAAAAAATATATATACATTAAACATAACCTATAAAGTTTTAGCAAAAGTAAAAACAAAAGTTTGCTTTTGTTTTTACACTTTTGTTTTTACTTTTGCTAAAACTTTATAGGTTATGTTTAATATATATATATATATATATATATATATATATATATATATATATATATATATATATATATATGTATATTTTAGTTAATTTCATTTGTGTATGTTCACTGAGAATGACGACAAATTAGTCGTTGAAACGCGTTTGAAATAAAAAAAATGTATATTTGTGAGTTGTACCATATTTTTATTCTTTAATTATAACTTTCACTCACAAGCCAGCTCAAATATTATTTATATTATTATCATCAGGAATATTAAACAATTAAAATTAACATATGTGCAAATTAGATCAAATAAATAGTTATGCCAAATCAATTACAATGTTGTTAAAAATTTTTTATTTTGCTGCCCTAACATTACAAACATTGAATATTTTATCAAATTTAGATTTTACTTGTG